>JASDDO010000024.1:808129987-808158208 GCA_030015575.1 Agapanthus africanus | reverse complement strand
ACACTACGCATCGGCTGAGCACGACATATGTAACATGAATACTAAGCAATACTAATCTGAAATGACAGAGGGCTATGGCTGGTTTTTGGCGAAATACCTTTAACGTAATGAACTTGATATCGTTGAAGGAACTCGAGCAGTTTTGAAAAAGGAGTGATTTAGGCTCCGCATTTTAAAACGTGTGGTTTCGTAGAAAACCGATGGTTTTGAAGGAAACCGGGTTAGTTTATAGTCACGTAAAATTTTGCCAAAGTGGTCAAATCCTGTGAAGGGATCTAAGCTCTTTCCTCATCGAATGAGGAGCAGGATATTCCTAACTGAATATCTCGACGCAGAACAAAAGCAAACGTCTATAGTTTTCAAAAATTGGTTCCAACAACATCATTTAGGTTTATTTTCCTTGCATTAATCAGAATTAATGCAGTCCCATTAATTAAATATATCATGTCAGAAAGAAACGAAAATATGCACGCACATATATGCCATCCACATTCGCCACAGGGTCCCGGGTCTTCACCGTAAGGTTACTTAACTTATGGCAGAGCGGGGACAGGACTAGCGTGGATGCAAAACATATATAGCATCTAAAATATATAGCAACATTCGTCTCACGCATGATAATATAATAAACACAGAATCACAACAGAAGCAAACACAATATGGAAATGCGGATAAACTAGGAAAAGTACATTTCAATGGAGCCAAATATGAAATGTAATTTTCCGATCGTGCGGATAGCCGCAGTATCGAATCCTATACCCCTATGAGTGCGGCAAGCCACCTGCTAATCTCAGAAGTGAGGCAACTCCAATTAACGAAGTGAGTGGGCCACCCAGCACTTCCAAAATCCGGTAACTTGGGCACCCCTCCACGGGTTAATCCTATACCCCCTACGAGTGCGACGAATAGCCCACCAATTCTAGACTAAGCCACCCTGGTCTCAACGCCATGAGATGTACCCCGTTACCCTCTAGAACCTGACTACTCGAGCACTTCGCCGCGGGGTAATTCTAGTGCATGTAATGAAAACCTGAATATACAACGGTGACTACGTCCGCAATCAGGATGCGTCCCAAAGAATAATACAGGCCGCGATGACGGCAGTCCACATGTCAGATGCTCTCCATGCAATATGAATATACATTACATCAGAGAGCTATCTAATATTACGTACGCCGAGCTATCCATCGCGACAATCCGACAAAACCATAATCACAGAGCAACACGGAACATCAACGTGAATATCATGTTCGTAAACCCATCTGATTGTACATATAGCAACCATTCGTATTATACCGTGCAATGATATTCACGGTTGCAGAAACAAATGAACAGAAAAACACGAATTTAAAATTTCAATTGATTAAAACTTTTCGCATTGGCCCCCAAGTACAAACCAGTACACAAACAAATCTGGACCAAAACTAAATATGCCAAAAATCACGTTTCCATGTATTAAAGCCCCAGAAAATATTTGAGGCAGTATGGCCAAAATTTGGGTATAGATCGCCGCGTATGGCAGCATTTGGCAGCGGTTCCATGGCCTAATTGTGGGCTTAGGTGCCCAGATTTTTTCGTGGCTCTAATTCTACCTAAGCATATTTTTTATACAGACTGAAAAATTTTTGACCAACTTTGAAATTCGAACAGCAAGTAAAAATATTGGAAATGTGAATCGGAAAATCCCGTCGATCGAAACTCTAATTTCGTGCAAACATGTCTAGCCTTTAGCCTAGCTTCGATACCGCTGTTGGGAACTCATGCACACTAGCAAGCTAATTATAGAATATAGCAACATGGATTTTTAAAAAAATTCTAGTATGCTAAAGTTCCAAAACCATGAATCAAACTAAAGTGTTAGAACTTGTAAACAAAAACCTAAGAAGCTAAACTAATCTATTATGTGTAGAATACTCACATCCTCAAGTTTTCTTCAAGAGCTCCAATGTTGTAGACTCTAGCTAGCTCTTAAAAGCTCCGGATCACACTTGCAAGCCGGTCCTCCTTTGCCGAAGATGATCCACCCAAGGAAACCTAGTCCAAGATCTAGCTTCACAAAAAAATAAACTAGTGAAGCAATTAAGGTGCACAACTTGCTACGAAGTGAAGCTCGGGAATGTAGTGTAAGTGTTCTAGTATTTTTCTATCTCATTTTTCTTCTTGATTCTCATCACATGAGAGGATAGAAGAAAAGAATAAAGAAGGAGGAGGATCCATGGCGGAGAGAGCAACTAAATGGTTGAATGAATAACTTTTCAAATTCAAGCATGCCCTTTTTCCTTTTATTAAAAGGATTTCTTCAAATATAAAAAGCAACCATACTTGAATAGTATGACCAAATGAATAAAGAATTCATTTGGCCATACCCTCTACCATTTCTCCCCTCCACCTTATTTCATAATATCTATTTTCCAAAATGGAAAAACAACACAAATGAGGTGTCCGCCTTCTAGAATGTATTTTTTATATGAATACAAAAATACGTCCCACAAATATATATCCGTATTCGTATCAAAATACGAATATACAAGAGAGAGAAAAATATAATGAACATAATATTGGGGTAAAAATTTACACCCCGGTTGACCAAGTCAAAATCAAAGTCAACCCCAAGCCAAGTGGGCCCAAGCCCAGATCCAGCAGGCCCATGCCCGGGTCGAGCCCGAACATGAAGCGGCCGGCCTCCCCCCATGCCAAGAGAAAAATTTTGTAATAAATAATTTTGTTGTATTTCTTTTATTTTATTTTTGGATAAATGTAAGAAAAATAGGCATAAAGCCAAATTTTTGTGAAGCCCATGGCTTATGTGCAAAAAGAAATGGCACATGAGCCATGGGATAGGCAAAATGCCATTTTGTGAAGCCCAAGGGGCTATGTGTAAAATGTATGGCCTATAAAGGCAAAGATAATGAAAATATCTAACAACTTTTTCTCTCTCTAAAAAATTTTCCAGATCTGAGATCTTTCCTTCTTCTTCAAGGTTCCAAAACCTTCTTCTTTCTCTTGAATTAAATCAAGAGTTTTACTCTTCTTTTTATAAAACAAATTAGTTTTTCACCACAAAACCCACAAAGGGGAACTTGGATCTGTCATCAGATCTCAAAAAGGAGAGATTTTGAGATTTCACATCTCTTGATCTTCAAGATCCAGCAAGCAACAGGAGGAAGAAGAAAAACCCCTTCCATTAACCCCAAAACACTTTCAGGAGTCCAACTCCTCTCTGATTTCTCTTTTGAGAAATCCTTTTTAGGCTAAAAGCCTCTTATCCTCGCCGGCGCGCTAGCGCTCGAGCGCAAACCACCTGCGTGCCGACACATGGCGCATTTGCGCTCCAGCGCACTGCGCGCGGGCGCAAAGCGCCCGCGTGCCGACACGTGGCGTGCGCGCGCTTGCGCTCGAGCGCGCAGCGCTCGTGCGCAAAGCGCCCGCGTGCCGACACGTGGCGCGCGCAGCGCTCGTGCGCAAAGCGCCCGCGTGCCGACACGTGGCGCGCGCGCTTGCGCTCGAGCGCGCAGCGCTCGTGCGCAAAGCGCCCGCGTGCCGACACGTGGCGCGCGCGCGCTTGCGCTCCTGCGCGCAGCGCTCTTGCGCAAAGCGCCCACGTGCCGACACGTGGCGCGCGCGCGCTTGCGCTCCTGCGCGCAGCGCTCATGCGCAAAGCGCCCACGTGCCGACACGTGGCGCGTGCGCGCCTGAGCGCACAGCACCTAAGCGCACAGCGCTCAAGGCGCTGGCCCCACGTATCCCTTGGATGCTCTTTTCCCCCTCTTTTTATGTACATACATATACATATACATATGTATACAAATTCACACATACACATACTCCGCAACATTCTCCCCCTCCAAAAAATTTTCGGGCCGGGGCGCTGCCCCGAACCCCGCAAGGGGGCTGCTAGCCCCCTTGACCCCCAGCCCGCTATCCGGGTAGCGGGACCCCCGTAAAAACTCTGCGTGGCTCCCGATATATCCAAACCCCCTTTTCAAACGAAACACACGCACACTGCACATTGAGTTCGCATGCCCTGTTTAACCCGTTAATCGGAGGTTCCCTCGCCCCAAAGGCGAGGGGTAATTAACGGCAGCTTAGTCCGCGGCTGCCGGAGATTCGGATCCCCACAATCATTAAACCCCCGCCTACCCTAGGCAGGGGGAATCTGTAGTACGCCTGACAAGCGTGCGCGTATTTCCATCTCAATGGGGTGACGAAAAACACCCTACAGATTCTGGCACGCCCGGTGGGACCAATCTCTCCTCCCATATTTCGGGTTAAAACGTTCATGTGAACTCAATCAATATACATATCGATTGCCTATACTGAAATGATGTTTTTTTTCCGTGCAGCAATCAACCTTCGACGACAATGTCTCCCCAGACGAAGTCAGCTTCCAACGTGACCCCGATTCCGTACGTGGTCAAGATCAATGCTCGTGTGGTTCTCCCCGCAAGCCTCGGTCGACAGTGGGAGGAACCGCCTCACCAGTTCGGCTCCGTCATCATCTATCCTGCCGGAAGCGCTCATCTGGCGGAGATCCCGGCGGAACAGGTGGCCAAGCCGGTCTCAAGGGGAAAGAGGCCGAATGTCGTGATCGCCAAGGCACCACAACCGAAACTCAAGACTCTATCTGAACGACTCCCTGGCTCTCTAGCTGGGGGCAAGACTTCCGATGCAAAGGGCAACATCAAATGCTGCGGACGAGCTCAGATGATAACTCTAACAAATGCACAATCGAGCGTATCTCCAAGGCCCTCCATCGCCCGGTCTGCGGCGTCTTCCCAAAGTGCCGAAGTCTGCCAGGTGCTTAGAACAGAAAAGTTAAGGCAAAAGCGGCTCAGGTATCGAGCCAACAAGAGGGCCAGGGCTTCGGCCAAATGGAATCGTGTGAAGTTCCAAGTGCAGGGTTGCCCTGCGACGACGGCTGAGTCGGACGTAAGAATCAGCAATTCCTTCGAGCCTCTGAAGTGGGTTCAGAAAAATGCCATGACCGCCAGAATCAAGAAGACAGCGGTCCGAACAATGCTACAAAGAGACGTGTCCTGGCCCCAACATAAAAAGTATGACACTGTCTCTTTAATGGTCTATCAGGCGCTCTGTGCCGCACGAAAGCAGCGGGGCAAATCCAGAAAAGAAGCACCATCACCATTCAAGAACATGGTTAGGCCAGCCGTCTTCAATCGATTACCAGCTACCGAAGCAAGGGGGTCAAGACAGCGATCCGTGAAATCAGCTTCCAATGATAGAAAGACGGCCGGATACATCATCCATACGGTCTATATGGCGGGCGGACGCCCCAGCGATAACCTTCGCAGCAAAAGCAAGGATGGGGCCACCACATCCCAAGCCCAATCTAGCCTGAATGTGGTCGCCGCCGCTCAAGAACAGCCGCCCCCGCTGGATGAAGAAAACCCTCTCGATGAGGATGATAGGCAGAAAGACCCCTCGGTCCATGAAGAGTCAAGCTCGGACAGCGAGGAGGAGCCGACTTTCCGCCCCAGGACTGCAGAGCAAAAGCTGCTTCAAGAGCTTCGAAAACAACTCAGGAGCAAGGATAAAGAGATGGCCAAGCTCTATTCGAAAATTGACGACCTAACAAACGTTGTGATGCAGCTTACGGCTCAAATTGCTCGAGCGCCTCCCAATCAAGCACAAGCCGCTACTAATCAGCCGGGTGATGACAATCCGAGGCAGCCAATGCCTGTTCCTTCGGGTCCGAGACTGGTCGAGCCACATGAAAGCCGGCCACACTCCGCTTCTGGGGACGCCTTGGCCCCAGATGGCACTATCCCGCTAACACAGGATCGGATAATGGATTTGGTCACCAGCAAGGTTAAAACATTGGTGGCAGAAGCTGAAGCTCAGAAAGAAATCGGCAGTAGTGGGCGGCCATATCCCGCGCAGTTCGATCTGATTGAGTTCCCAAGCGGCTACGTCATTCCTAAGTTCGGAAGATTTGATGGAACGGGGAATGCAAATCAGCATGTCGCCCACTTCAAAGCATCGTGTGGAAATACAGGGGGCAATGACGTGCTCCTTCTTCGTCAGTTTGTCAACAGCCTGACCGGTGTCGCTTTCGACTGGTACGCGAGCATACCAGACGGGTCCGTCATTACCTTTGCCCAAATGGAATCTCTGTTTCGGCAAAGGTTCATGAGTGTCAGTGATAAAATCTCAATTGCCGACCTTGTGAGGACCAAGCCGGGGAAGAATGAAAGCAACACCGACTTTATCGCCCGATGGCGTAATCTCACGGTCAAGTGCGAACCGCCGCTGGAGCAGGACCAGTCCGTCAACCTTCTTATTGGGAACCTCAGCAATTGGATAGTCCCATTCTTGTGTACAGCGGGCCTCAAGACATTTCAGGAGCTAACCAAGAAAGTCCAGATGCTGGAACGCTCGAAGCAAGAGTCCCCGCCGGACTCTCAGAGAGACAAAACCTGGAAAAGCAAGCGGGACGACAACCGTAGAAGCGGGAGTTCCAGCAGTACCAATGTCTTCAATGCGTCCGACAATGAAGAAAAGCGAAGGGCGGGCGAATCCAAAACCAACCGGTCTCGAAAGCCATTGCTGGGAGGAGATGGGCCTTCCCTAGAGGAGAAAAAGAACAAGGTTTACTCTTTCAGAAGGGACAAGGTCCGCAAGATATTTAAAGGTGCCTTGAACAACGGCCTACAATTGCCGGAGTCGAAAAGACCCCAAGAAGCAAAAATGACCGACAATCCTCTGTATTGCCCGTACCACCGAGTAGTGAGCCATGCGATCGAGGATTGCTATATCTTCAAAGACTGGGTCGAGAAGCAGTACAAGGCTGGAGAGATCGAGCTGTCCAAAAGCGTGTTGGTGAACAATCAAGTTGCAACCACCAACTTTATACAGACAGAAACTGAAGCCTTCTGGGAGCAGACAGCCGGACCCGCTGCCCTGACAAACGAAACTGACTCATCGCGGCCTCCATGGAGTACGCACATATCTAATAAGACGAAGAAGATGCTAAAGCTGCTTCAGAAAGAGCCCGGGAGGGAATGGGAAGGACAGAAGAAGCCTACCAGTCCAGCTGCCAATGCGACTCCATCAGGCTCAAAATCCAAGAAGCTCAAGAAGAAGAAAAGTGCAGCTCGGCGCGAAAAAGTGTCTGCAGGGAGATCAACCATTCAAAAATATATCGATTCCCTCGAAGAATATGAACAAAAGGAAAGAACATTGATTCAATTGAAGGAGTTCTTCCCTGTACAAGCGGCTGAAATTCCGGAGGAGTTAGAAGAAGACTCCAATGAAGAGATCCCAGTAGTGACCTGCTACGCCATCCATCTTGGCAGCGACTCCGAGGATGAGCTCTGTTTTCCCGAAGAGGACGAGGAGCTCGCCATAAAAGCCAATCAAATCCAGCTCAGAAGCGGCAGGGCTCTACCGCAAAATCAGGGCAACACCCCAAAAGGAAAGGGAAAACAGATGGCTAATGAAGAAGATGGCAGAGAACCGGCTGATGAAAACATAAGTCCTTCCTCAGAGGACTATAATGTCTTGGCACATCTCCGAAAGCTTCCGTCTCTCATGAGCATCTACGACGCCTTGGTCCTATCTAAGGAGCTTAGAGATGTTCTCATTCACGCTCTACAAAACTCCGAACGGTATCAAGCTCACTTTGCGGAAATTAACATGAAAGAAGCCCAGCACGCTTTGCATGCCGCCGCAGTCACATTTAAGGATGAAGACTTGCTACTGGGAACGGCTGAGCATAATCGGCCGCTTTACGTGACCGGGTACAGCGACGGAGATTGAATTAATCGCATATTGATCGATCCGGGGTCCTCAGTGAACATCATGAACTTGCGAACTCTGAAGAGTTTATCAATGGACGTCCGACACCTGTCAAGGGAAAGGATTGTCATTCAAGGCTTCAACCAAAATTGCCAGCAAGTTCTGGGGTCCATAGCTCTGCCAATCAAATTCGGGGATCTGCAAACTGAAGCTAAGATATACGTGATCAACGCCGACACGTCTTATAAGATTCTCTTGGGGCGGCCGTGGCTCCACGATTACGGCATCATTCCGTCAACTCTCCATCAATGCATGAAGTATACTAAAAATGGTGAAGAAAGACGCATTGACGGAGACATCCAGCCATTCGGTGTGCATGAAGTCCGCTATGAAGATTCTCGGTACTTTATGAACCACCAAAATGCTAAGCCACAACTGACTGAGGATAGACCGGCCCCAAGACTCAAAAGCAAATTTGCGCCGGCTGTCACTTTCAAAAGCAAAAACGCCCAAGTGCGCCCGCATTTCGGTAGCGACACTGATGAGTCTGACGCTGGAAGCCCGTCCTTCTGTAAAACTCGCCCTCGTTTCGGCAGCGATACGGACGAATCTGTTACTGAAGGCCCATCTAGCAGCAAAGTCCGCCCTCATCTTGGCAGTGACACTGAAGAGTCAGAAGAAGAGGACCTGCCGTGCAACAGCTGTGCAGATTGGCCCCCCATGTAGCAAGCGAAACTACGAGAGACCTTCGAAGTCGCTGAAGGGTCCCTGGCCATCACAAGGGTGCCGGAACGGATGTGCAAAGAGCTCGACGCATTGTCAGTCTCTACCGTGGACCAGCTGAAAACTTTCTACGTGCCCGGGAGGAAAAATGGACAGAAGGGCATCCTGTTTTACAGGTCAAACCCCGTTGCGCACCCGGACGATTTGTCTGTCGCGTGCCTTCCCTATGAGAGAGGCATAAGAGCCGTCCTCAATCCCAGATACTATGCGCCCGAGATGCGGGAATACTTTAAGAAGTGCGGATGCCGGTTATATCAAACGGAGTCCGAAGCAAGGTTTTACGAAGGGCTATGGTATTCGCCCCAGGTCCGAGCACTCATCGATGGACGGATTCCAGATAGACGAGGCATAGGTTACATTCAACCTGATTCCAAAGCATGCTACATGATCCATGTTGGTGAGGCCAGCGAAAGATCAAATGATGATTACGAGATAGCCGAGCCAGAAGAAGCTCCTCAAGAGCTCGAAGATGGTGGACAAGCAACCTTTGACGAGCTAACCGAGATTGACTTAGGAACGCCCGATAATCCAAGGCCGACCTACATCAGCTCGCTCTTGTCAGAGGAAATGAAAGCGCAGATAATTGCCCTGCTGCATGAGTTCGTCGACTGCTTCGCGTGGACATACAAAGAAATGCCTGGCCTTTCCCCTGAAGTGGCCGTACATAAGTTGGCTATATCTCCTGATACTAAGCCAGTCAAACAAGCTCCTCGAAGAATGAGAATGGAACTAGAAGAAAAGGTCATCGAGGAAACTAAGAAGCTCATCGATGCCGGCTTCATCAGGGAAGAGAAATACGCGGACTGGATCGCATGCATAGTCCCAGTGAAGAAGAAAAATGGGCAGATCCAAGTTTGTGTCGATTTCAGGGATCTCAACAAGGCATGTCCTAAAGACGACTTCCCGCTACCGGTCATGGAAATGATGGTCGATGACACCTCAAATTACGAGCTGTTCACCTTTATGGATGGCTCGTCTGGATACAATCAAATCAAGATGTCGCCTGAGGATGAGAAACACACAGCATTTCGAACCCCGATCGGAATATATTGCTACAAGGTAATGCCGTTCGGACTGAAGAACGCAGGTGCTACATATCAAAGGGCAATGACTAATATCTTTGATGACCTAATCCATAAAGTCGTCGAATGCTATGTTGATGATCTTGTCGTCAAAACTAAAGCCAAGGCTGACCACATCCAAGATCTTAGGACCGTTCTCACCAGACTGAGGGAATACAATCTGAAGATGAATCCTCTGAAATGTGCTTTTGGAGTGTCATCGGGAAAATTCCTGGGCTTCATAGTCCGACATCGAGGGATCGAAGTTGACCCATCAAAGATAAAGGCCGTCATGGAGATGCCCCCTCCGAAGAGTCTGACGCAGCTAAGATCTTTTCAAGGCAATCTTGCTTATATACGGAGGTTTATCTCAAATTTATCGGGGAGATGTAGGCCCTTCTCAAAGCTCATGAAGAAAGGAGCTCCTTTTATCTGGGATGCCGAATGTCAAGCAGCATTCGAAAGCATCAAACAATACTTGTTGCACCCTCCAGTGCCGGCAGCTCCTATTCCAAATAAACTGCTGATTCTCTACACTGCCGCGCTGGATGAGTCACTCGGTGCGCTCCTTGCCCAGAATAGCGAGGAGGGAAAAGAAAATGCCCTCTACTACCTTAGTCGAACTCTAGTCGGGGCGGAACACAACTATTCCCCAATCGAAAAGCAATGCCTGGCTCTGATATTTGCAGTGAAGAAGCTGAGGCACTATCTGCTGGCTCATCGGGTTATGCTGATCTCCAAGGTCGACCCGCTCAAACACTTGATGACCAAAGCAAGCCTAGCCGGCAGAATGGCAAGATGGGCTGTCATGCTACTTGAGTTTGACATAGTTTATACTCCTCAGAAAGCAGTAAAAGGGCAAGCTCTTGCAGACTTTCTCGCTGCTCATCCCATACCAGAAGGGTCGCCGCTAAATTGTGAGTTACCCGACGAACAAGTGTTGCACCTCGAGAATGACGAGCCATGTTGGGAGCTCTACTTCGATGGGGCCTCATCAATAAGGACCTCCAGTAAATCAAGCGTCCCGAAGATAAAAGCAGGGATAGGATTGGTGTTTATCACACCATCAATGGGAACCCTATGGCGTTCTTTCGCTCTCACCGAGCCTCGAACGAACAACGAAGCTGAGTATGAAGCCTTGATAGCTGGTTTGGAACTCGCCATAGAAATGGAAATCCGTCGGCTACGGGTTTACGGTGACTCCCAGCTTGTCGTCAACCAAGTAAGCGGCGACTATAAGATATACAAACCCGAGTTAGCTCGGTACAGAGGCCGAGTGGTGGAACTCATGAAACGGTTCACTCACATTAAACTAATGAGAATCCCCAGAGCATTGAACGGAAAAGCCGACATACTCGCTCGCCTAGCCAAGAAGATGGCTGATCCTGACATGGACCAAATTCTGATCACAGTCAGGAGCCGACAAATTCTACCCCCAGTCTCTCTACGAGAAGAGGAAAGCGCGGAACAGAAGAGCAGTCCTGCCGAAGAAACTTCGATTATCCAAAATGAGCCCGATTGGAGAGAACCCTTCATAGAGTACCTCCGATACGACAAGCTGCCCGAAGAAAAATCTGCGAGGATTCAGCTGAAGAAAAGAGCTCTCCGATACGTGTTTGTAAATGACACGTTATACCGCAGGTCATATGACCAACTCTGGCTCAGGTGCCTGTCATCGGCCGAAGCCCGAAAAGTCATGAAAGAAGTTCACTCAGGCGTTTGCGGTGCTCACCAATCTGGCCCCAAGATGCGACTGCAAATTAAACGGCTTGGGTATTACTGGCCCACCATGATACGGGATTGCGGAGAGCATGCAAAGAAATGTTATATCTGCCAAATTCACGGTGATTTTATTCACAAGCATCCCAATCCATTGCATCCTACGGTGGCGTCGTGGCCCTTCGAAGTCTGGGGCACCGACATTGTTGGCCCAATTGATCCTCCATCATCCAAAGGCCATCGGTTCATACTGGCCGCGACAGATTACTTCTCCAGATGGGCTGAAGCTGTCCCGCTAAAAGAAGTCAAGACAAAAGATATTCTGACATTCTTCCAGCATAATATTCTATACCGCTTCGGTACACCAAGAAGAATCATTTCTGACAACGGGCCTTCTTTCAAGAGCTTCGATGTCTCAAGGTTCGCTACTCAGCACAAGATAGACTGGAGATATTCCTCCATCTATAATCCAAGAGCCAATGGGCTAGCCGAAGCCTTCAATAAGACTCTATGCAAGCTCCTGAGGAAAAATGCTTCAGCCAACAAGAGAGACTGGAATCTCAAACTTCACGAGGCGTTGTGGGCATATCGTACCACGCACCGTACTCCAACTCAGTCCACTCCATACTCATTGCTCTTCGGAGTGGAGGCGGTCCTCCCCCTCGAAGTTGAAGTTCCAAGCTTAAGAATGGCCGTCCAACATGAGTTGACGGAGGAAGAAAACGTGCTCATTCGACTTGAAGAACTCGATGCCCTCGAAGAAAAGAGGCTCGCGGTGCAGCAAAATCTGGAGCTATACCGAGCCCAAATGTCACGGGCCTATGACAAGATAACCCGTCTCCGCGCTTTCAAGAAAGGTGAATTGGTGTTGGTCCTCAAAAGACCGATCATCCCCAATCGACATGCCAAGGGAAAATTCGAGCCGAACTGGGAAGGACCATACGTCATCGAGAAAGTGTTCGACGGAGGATCCTACCAACTAATAAGTGCCGAGGGAGAAAGGCCCATGCCACCCATCAATGGCCGATATCTCAAGAAATACTACACATGAATGCTCTAAGTCGCAGGCGAATTGAGCACGTCAGCCCTACGGTCTGGATCAGACATCCTGCAAAACCGTATACAATCCACGGGCGTAAATGACCCCTATTTCTCCCAAATCCTGCCGGTGAGACTACTTTTAAAGTCCCACCAGCGGCAAAAAAAAAAGGAAAAAAGAAAGAAAAAGAAAAAAAAAAGAAGAAATAAACGGTATGTCCACAAGCAAAACGGGCACGGATGAAAACCCGAAAGGGCTCCGTGAGTAAAGGCAGCAGGACTACCGGCGAGTCTGTGAAAACACGAAAGGGCGCAAACTCGTGAAAAGAGATGAAATACACTCGCAAAGTCCTCTCGATCTTGTGAGGAGAAAACCCCTGCGTGAGATCCTTACGACTCACAATGGAGCAACACACTTAGGAATCCTCACGATTCCTAAGGAGAAAATACACCTGCGGGATCCTTACGACTCGTAGGGAGAAAATGCTTTATGGGACCCTCACGGCCCATAAAATTGAAAAGCCTTAGGTGATAGGGACCCAAACCTGTCTCCTAAGCCATCGTTCCCCAACGGGCAACGGCAAATGATGAGTCGCTCCTGGCATTTCGCTTCAGTGTTAGCGGTGCTGATGCCGACCAAAAACTCAAATCCCAAGTCCTCCCAAGGCAAATGATGAGTTGCTCCTGGCATTATTCCAGTGCAGCAATGCTGATGCCAAACAAGATCCAAATTCCAAGTCCCCAACCCCAAAGTGGCGAATGATGAGTCGCTCCTGGCATTATTCCAGTGTAGCGATGCAGACGCCAACCAAATTCCAAATCCCATACCCCAACGGCGAATGATGAGTCGCTCCTGGTACCACATTCCAGTCCAGCGATGCAGACGCCAACAAAGCCCTGAAATTTTTCCGGCCCTACGGTCTGGATCATACATCCTGCAAAACCGTATACAATCCACGGGCGTAAAACAATCCCAACCTCTCCCAAGTCCTACCGGTGAAACCACATTCAAAGTCCCAAAAAAAAAAATCCCAAATCCTCCCGGGGCAAATGATGAGTTGCTCCTGGCATTATACCAGTGCAGCAATGCAGATGCCAAACAAAAACCAAAATCCCAAAATCCTCTAAATGACAGATGATGATTCGCTCCTGGTATCATCGCTCCTGGTACTATATTCCAGTATAGCGATGCTAATGTCAACCTAAATCAAAATCAACAAGTCAACTTTCACTCCGACACCGCAAAAAGCGGAGCAAGTCAGAATCCAATTCCGACACCGCAAGAAGCGGAGCAAGTCAAGTCTACCCCTGACATTGCAAGAAGCAGAGCAAGTCAAATCAAGCATCGACCGTCCACGTCGCTAAAATGGCAGAACCGACCGTCCACGTCGCTAAAAGGGCAACACCGACCGTCCAAGTCGCAAAAAGGGCGGCACCGATCGTCCAAGTCGCAAAAAGGGCGGCACCGACCGTCCAAGTCGCAAAAAGACGCAAAAAGGGCGGCACCGACCGTCCAAGTCGCAAAAAGGGCAGCACCGACCGTCCAAGTCGCAAAAAGGGCAGCACCGACCGTCCACGTCACTAAAAGGGCAGCACCGACCGTCCACGTCACTAAAAGGGCAGCACCGACCGTCCAAGTCGCAAAAAGGGCAGCGCAGGATTCCTGCAAAGCGGGAACCAGATAACTCCGGGCCAGGGAAAACGTCTATCACGGACACTCCGTCTCGGAGACATGTCAAGCAACGACCGTCCATATCGTAAAAAGAGCAGTGCCAGCTTCCCAAAAAGCGGGAACCAAACCAAGTCGCCTCCACGTGAAAGAAGATCCATCAATTTCATGCACACGACCCACATATGTGGTGTGCATTTATTGATGGGGGGCAATTTGTTGGGGTAAAAATTTACACCCCGGTTGACCAAGTCAAAATCAAAGTCAACCCCAAGCCAAGTGGGCCCAAGCCCAGATCCAGTAGGCCCATGCCCGGGTCGAGCCCGAACATGAAGCGGCCGGCCTCCCCCCATGCCAAGATAAAAATTTTGTAATAAATAATTTTGTTGTATTTCTTTTATTTTATTTTTGGATAAATGTAAGAAAAATAGGCATAAAGCCAAATTTTTGTGAAGCCCATGGCTTATGTGCAAAAAGAAATGGCACATGAGCCATGGGATAGGCAAAATGCCATTTTGTGAAGCCCAAGGGGCTATGTGTAAAATGTATGGCCTATAAAGGCAAAGATAATGAAAATATCTAACAACTTTTTCTCTCTCTAAAAAATTTTTCCAGATCTGAGATCTTTCCTTCTTCTTCAAGGTTCCAAAACCTTCTTCTTTCTCTTGAATTAAATCAAGAGTTTTACTCTTCTTTTTATAAAACAAATTAGTTTTTCACCACAAAACCCACAAAGGGGAACTTGGATCTGTCATCAGATCTCAAAAAGGAGAGATTTTGAGATTTCACATCTCTTGATCTTCAAGATCCAGCAAGCAACAGGAGGAAGAAGAAGAACCCCTTCCATTAACCCCAAAACACTTTCAGGAGTCCAACTCCTCTCTGATTTCTCTTTTGAGAAATCTTTTTTAGGCTAAAAGCCTATTATCCTCGCCGGCGCGCTAGCACTCGAGCGCAAACCACCTACGTGCCGACACGTGGCGCATTTGCGCTCCAGCGCACTGCGCGCGAGCGCAAAGCGCCCGTGTGCCGACACGTGGCGCGCGCGCGCTTGCGCTCGAGCGCGCAGCGCTCGTGCGCAAAGCGCCCGCGTGCCGACACGTGGCGCGCACGCGCTTGCGCTCGAGCGCGCAGCGCTCGTGCGCAAAGCGCCCGCGTGCCGACACGTGGCGCGCGCGCTTGCGCTCGAGCGCGCAGCGCTCGTGCGCAAAGCGCCCGCGTGCCGACACGTGGCGCGCGCTTGCGCTCCTGCGCGCAGCGCTCATGCGCAAAGCGCCCACGTGCCGACACGTGGCGCGTGCGCGCCTGAGCGCACAGCACCTAAGCGCACAGCACCTAAGCGCACAGCGCTCAAGGCGCTGGCCCCACGCATCCCTTGGATGCTCTTTTCCCCCTCTTTTTATGTACATACATATACATATACATATGTATACAAATTCACACATACACATACTCCGCAACATTCTCCCCCTCCAAAAAATTTTCGGGCCGGGGCGCTGCCCCGAACCCCGCAAGGGGGCTGCTAGCCCCCTTGACCCCCAGCCCGCTATCCGGGTAGCGGGACCCCCGTAAAAACTCTGCGTGGCTCCCGATATATCCAAACCCCCTTTTCAAACAAAACACACGCACACTGCACATTGAGTTCGCATGCCCTGTTTAACCCGTTAATCGGAGGTTCCCTCGCCCCAAAGGCGAGGGATAATTAACGGCAGCTTAGTCCGCGGCTGCCGGAGATTCGGATCCCCACAATCATTAAACCCCCGCCTACCCTAGACAGGGGGAATCTGTAGTACGCCTGACAAGCGTGCGCGTATTCCCATCTCAATGGGGTGACGAAAAACACCCTACACATAATACTAGAATATACATATCAAAATGTGTATATATAAATTATTATATCGGTACTTGATTTAATAATCCGACTTAATCCTAAACCGGCTAGTATTATAATCTGCCTGATTAAAGTCCGTGTAGCTAATACACATACTTATTTGGAACCCTACACATATCAATATACGGCCACTATATCATTTCGCCTGAACTGGGAAAACCCTCTGTGTAGGACTTTAAAGACTCGTTAATCGCTGATGGTGGGATTAACCACAAGCACGTCAGCGGCACTAGTTGTACGTAACGGCTACCTGGGTATTGAACGAAAGGAAAGTCGACGAGCAAACTCATCCGTACCCCTACTGAGCTTGTCTGTAACAATCTCCATACAGTCCAGTCTGTCCGTCTAAGAGTATCACATATCGGGTTGTAACGTTTTGAAAATCGTTTAGGTGAAATTTCGGATAATCGGTAAAATACTGGTGTTTTCCGTAAAAACCCAGATATAATTATTTTTCCATATAAACTTAAATATACCTATTCTAACTATGTAATTGCTAGTATTTGATGTTTAATGAGTCACTTGTAAAATTTCTAGTTGACTAAAATACTTTTCGAAATTAATTATTTTAAATATTATTTTAAGCCTTCACTAATACATTTAATTAGGGATAATTACAAATTGAAATGGGTTAATACAAGTTTTGCACATCATGACATATTAAACCAAAGTGTAACATTTGGTTTTTGTAATGAAAAGCGATTGTCAAGATGGTTCTAAAAATTTAAGGGAAAAGTTTAAATAGGAAAAGGAAATTTAAAGGAAATAATAAGGAATAAGAAACATGGGCTTGTTGTTTGAGTCTTGGGCGTTGTTTACATGAAAATTCCCACACCTACACACACACTCACCCACACTAGGGGGGCTGGCCGAAATCTGTAGGGAACCTCCCCCCCCCCTCAAAGTTG
This sequence comes from Agapanthus africanus, assembly GCA_030015575.1. Classification (NCBI taxonomy): domain Eukaryota; kingdom Viridiplantae; phylum Streptophyta; class Magnoliopsida; order Asparagales; family Amaryllidaceae; genus Agapanthus; species Agapanthus africanus. Next base: position 808,141,384 of record JASDDO010000024.1, on the reverse strand, counting down.
TCCCCACTTCAAGTTAAAAAGAAAAGAAAACAATGAATTAAAAGAAAAGAATAAACATATAAGTATGGGCTTTGTTGACTTTGACAATTTCTTGACCTCACAACACCACCCACACTCTCTCTCCCCTCTCCCCATCCCCTGGCCGAGCCCAATTCTGCAGCAGCAGTCCCCCCTTAATTTCCCACATGTTTCCACTTCATCTCATCTCCAAAACCTCACAAAAATGCATAAAAATCAATATAAAAACCTCATTTATCTCCTAATCTAAATCCTACCCATTATTCCTTAACCAATATAGCTTGAAATATTGAAGCAAGAAGCCATTTCGGAGGCCAAGATTTTCATGTTAGATCTCTAATTTTGTGAGGTATAATCTAAACCCTATAGTTAAATTGCTATTTGAATACTTTAAATCAAACATAATTAGTTAATAATATGGGTTTAATTGAATGTTTGTAAAATCAAGTAAGGGTTTGTGATTTCAATTAGGGTTTTTATTTCATCATTAAGGATGCAATGTATAGTTTCACATCTTAAAATATGCAAAACCTAGTTCGGTTGTTAAATTGCATATTGTTATATTCAATTTGTCCAAATCATATATTTGTTGCAAAACTAGGTTTTTATAAAATTCATATATAGGTGAGATAAAATTCAAGTGAGGATTTCTAGCATTAGATTATGGTTCTAATGAGTTGATTAACATGTTAATGCTATGCAAAACTTAACCTTGTTGCTTATTGCTAATTTTTCCAATTAAATTGTCCAAATTGCTTAAATTGCAAACTAGGTTTTTAGAATTTAATGGAAAATGTGAGATTTAAAATCTAGTAAGGGTTTTATATCATTTGAATATGGTTTAATTGTGTAAATTATCATATTAAGGCATGTAAAATCAAACCTAGTAGCTAGTCTACAAATTGTTATTTTAAAATTTTACTAATTAAGCTAAATTGCAAACTAGAATTTTGGAGTTAATGAAAATCGATGGGATTAAATTATGGAAATGGTTTGTATGACTTAATCAAAATATTTAGTGAGCATTGTAGCCACTAGAATTGTTAAAACAACTAGATTTGAACTAATTTGGCAATTGTTGCTTACTAGAGTTTCGGAAAAATAGCTTTTAAAGCGAATTTGAAGTTTTGATGATTTAAACCCTATTTCATATATATATTTAGTGTGTTGTGAAACCACGAATGGTACGTTTGGGTTTTCCTCGATCAATCGGCGTTTCTACGCCGATATCAAGGGTTATTTGGTTCTTTTGCATGAGCGAACCATAGGTTTGACCTATGTGAGATTCGTGTGTCGTTTTGGTCATGAGTCAGATTTTAATGCAGTACGATATGTTATAATATGTAGGTACCCTCACGAGGACTTCGAGACGACAAACAAGCACGTGGTGACATCAGGATTGGCAAGCGAAGATCAAGGTGAGTAGATATATATCTATGGGGGAAGTCGGGTGGATGGCGTATAGCACCCTTGTAGGGTGTTTTTTGTCACCCCATTGAGATGGGAATATGCGCGCGCTTGTCAGGTACATTACAGATTCCCCCTGCCTAGGGTAGGCTGGGGTTTATTGATCGTAAGGATCCGAATCTCTGACAGCCGCGGACTAAGCTGCCGTTAATTACCCCTCGCCTTTGGAGCGAGGGAACCTCCGATTGACGGGTTAAACTGGTCATGCGAACTCAACGTGCCGTGTACGTGTGTTTTTGTTTTAGGGGGCTTGGATATATCAGGAGCCACACAGAGTTTTTACGGGGTCCCGCTACCCGGATAGCGGGCTGGGGGTCAAGAGGGATAGCAGCCCCCTTGCGGGGTGCAGGGCAGCGCCCCGGCCTAAAAATTTTTGAGAGGGATAGTGTTGTAGAGTATGTGTGTGTATGTGTGTATACATATATATATAAGATAAAAAAAGGAAAGGGCATCCAAAGGATGCATGGGAAAAGCGCCAGCGCTTTGGGCGCTAGCGCACCATATGTCAGCACGTGGGCGCTCGGGCGCTAGCGCTCTGAACGCAAGAGCAGTAGCGCTTTGAGCACTAGCGCCCCACTTGTCAGCACGTGGGCGCTCGGGCGCTAGCGCTCTGAGCGCAAGAGCGCTAGAGCACCACGTGTCAGCATGTGGGCGCTTTGGGCACTAGCGCTCTGAGCGCAAGAGCGCTAGCGCTTTGAGCGCTAGCGTCCCACGTGTCAGTATGTGAGCGTTCGAGCGGCAAAAGGGACTTAGTCCCTGCAATGGGAGTTGTACTCCCAGAAAGGAGCACTTATTATTTTTTTTTTTTTTTGTGTGTGTGTGTGTATAGATATATATATGAGGAGTTAAACTCCTAGGATGTTTTGAAGCTGATGAAAGGCTTCTCTCCTTGAGCCCTAGTTCTTCCCCAAAGTGGGGTTTCTGGAGATGGGTCTCCTTCTTCTTCATGTCGTTTGGCCGGATCTTGAAGATCAAGAGATGTGAGATTTTAAAAATATCTCCTTTCTGAGATCTGATGGCAGATCTGAGTTCCCCTTTATGGGTTTTGTGGTGAAAAACTATTTAGTTTTATAAAAGAAAGAGTAAAACTCTTGATTTAATTCAAAAGGAGAAGAAGGTTTTTAGAACCTTGAGGAAGGAGAAAGAGGCACAGGCCCTAATTTTTTTTGGGAATGAAAAGTATATGCTTTATTCATCGTCATGTTGTCTTATATAGGCTTACACATTTACATTACAAAATGGTATTTTGCCCATCCTATGGCTCATGTGCCATTTCCTTTTGCTCATAAGCCATGGGCTTACAAAAATTTGGCTTTATGCCCATTTTGTTTACATTCATGCATAAAAAATTACATAAAAATTATTTATTACATGATTTCATTTTGGCATGGGGGAGGGTCGGCCGCTTCATGTTCGGACTCGACCTGGGCATGGGCCTACTTGGCTTGAGGTTGACTTTGACTTTGACTTGGTCAACCGGGGTGCAATTTTCAACTTCAACAAAGTGCCCCCCATCAATAAATGCACACCACATATGTGAGTCGTGTGCATGAAATTGATGGATCTTCTTTTGCGTGGAGGCGACTTGCTTTGGTTCCCACTTTTGAGGATGCACTGCCCTTTTTACGACATAGACGGTCGATGCTGCCCTTATTGCGACGTGGACTGTCGGTGCTGCCCTTTTTGCGACTTGGACGATTGGCGCTTGACGCGTCTCCGAGATGGAGTGTCCGTGGTAGACTTTTCCCTGGCACGGAGTGATCTGGTTCCTGCTTTGTAGGAAGCCTGCACTGCCCTTTTTGCAACATGGACGGTCGACGCTCTGATCCGGAGCGATTTGGTTCCCGATTTGTAAGAAGCCTGCACTGCCCTTTTTGCGACATGGATGGTCGACACTCTGATCTGGAGCGATTTGGTTTCCGATTTGTGGGAAGCCTGCACTGCCCTTTTTGTGACATGGACGGTCGACGCTCTGGTCCAGAGCGATTTGGTTCCCAATTTGTGGGGAGCCTGCACTGCCATTTTTGCGACATGGACGGTCGACGCTCTGACCCGGAGCGATTTGGTTCCCGATTTATGGGAAGCCTGCACTGCCCTTTTTGCGACATGGGCGGTCGACGCTCTAGTCCAGAGCGATTTGGTTCCCGATTTATGGGAAGCCCGCACTGCCATTTTTGCGACATAGACAGTCGATGCTTGACGCGTCTCCGAGACGGAGTGTCCGTGGTAGACTTTTCCCTGGCCCGGAGTGATCTGGTTCCTGCTTTGTAGGAAGCCTGCACTGCCCTTTTTGCGACATGGACGGTCAACGCTCTGATCCGGAGCGATTTGGTTCCCAATTTGTGGGAAGCCTGCACTGCCCTTTTTGCGACATGGACGGTCGACGCTCTGATCCGGAGCGATTTGGTTCCCGATTTGTGGGAAGTCTGCACTGCCCTTTTTGCGACATGGACGGTCGACGCTTGACGCGTCTCCGAGACGGAGTGTCCGTGGTAGACTTTTCCCTGGCCCGGAGTGATCAGGTTCCTGCTTTGTAGGAAGCCGGCACTGCCCTTTTTATGACATGGACGGTCGACGCTCTGGTGCAGAGCGATTTGGTTCCCGATTTGTGGGATACCTGCACTGCCATTTTTGCGATATGGACGGTCGACGCTCTGTTTGACTTTCTCTACTTCCTGCAGTGTCAGGGGTGAACATGACTTGCTCCGCTTCTTGCGATGTCGAGATTGGATTCTGACTGGCTCCGGTTTCTGCGGTGTCGGAGTTGAAGTTGACTTGTTGATTGTGATTTGGGTTGACATCGGCATCGCTACACTGGAATATGGTACCGGGAGCGAATCATCATCTGTCATGAGAGGATTTGGGAATTGGTTTTTGTTTGGTATCTGCATTGCTGCACTGGAATAATGCCAGGAGGGCTTTTTGGGTCGGCATCTGCATTGCTGCACTGGAGTAATGCCAGGAGCAACTCATCATTTGCCCCGGGAGGATTTGGGAATTGGTTTTTGTTTGGCATCTGCATTGCTGCACTGGAATAATGCCAGGAGCAACTCATCATTTGCCCCGGTAGGATTTGGAAATTGGTAGCTTAAGAGACAGGTTTAGATCCCTATCACCTAAGGCTTGTCAATTTTATGGGCCGTAAGGGTCCCATAAAAGCATTTTCTCTCTACGAGTCGAAAGGATCTCGTAGGTGTATTTTCTCCTTAGGAGTCGTAGGGACTCCTAAGGGTGTTGCTCCTTTGTGAGTCGTAAGGATCTCACGCGGGAATTTTCTCCTCACAAAGTCGAGAGGACTTTGCGAGTACATTTCATTTCTTTTTTTTTTACAAGTTCGTGCTCTTTCGGGTTTTCACAAACTCGCCGGCAGTCCCGCTGTTTTACTCACGGAACCCTTTCGGGTTTTCATCCGTGCCCATTTTGCTTATGGATATACCATTTTTTTATTTTTTTTTTTTGGTGGGACTTTGAATGTGGTCTCACCGGTAGGACTTGGGAGAGATTGGGATCGTTTTACGCCCGTGGATTGTATACGGTTTTGCAGGATGTATGATCCAGACCGTAGGGCCGTAAAAATTTTGGGACTTTGTTGGCGTCTGCATCGCTGCACTGGAATATGGTACCAAGAGCGACTCATCATTCGCCGTTGGGGTATGGGATTTGGAATTTGGTTGGCGTCTGCATCGCTGCACTGGAATATGCTACCAGGAGCGACTCATCATTCGCCGTTGGGGCATGCGATTTGGAATTTGGTTGGCGTCTGCATCGCTGCACTGGAATATGGTACCAGGAGCGACTCATCATTCTCCACTTGGGGATTTAGATTTGGTAGGCGTCTACATCGCTGCACTGGAATATGGTACCAGAAGCGACTCATCATTCGCCACTTGGGGATTAGGGAGCGATGGCTTAGGAGACAGGTTTAGATCCCTATCGCCTAAGGCTTTTCAATTTTATGGGCCGTAAGGGTCCCATAAAGTATTTTCTCCCTACGAGTCGTAAGGATCCCGTAGGTGCATTTTCTCCTTAGGAGTCGTGAGGACCCCCAAGTGTGTTTTTCTTTTGTGAGTCGTAAGGATCCCACGAAGGTTTGTTCTCCTCATGTATCGGGAGGATACATGAATGGGTCTTCCAATGGACCATAATTCCAAGGGTGGAGACCAGCCGCTGGACTGGTGATTACAGCGGGACATGAGTGTGATGAGAATTATTTGAGCCCGTGGATTGTATACGGTAGTCGATTTGGGGACTAACCATAGGGCCGGAAGAATTTTGAGAAATTGGATTTTGGTTGGCCGCTGCACTGGAATATGGTACCAGGAGCGACTCATCATTCGCCATTTTTTTTGTTTTTGTTTTTGTTTTTTTACTTTTTTTTTGTTTTACCGCGATTGCTCTATCATTTCAGCTTTTCTTATCGTGAAGATCGCGATTGCCCCATCATTTCGGCTTTTATCCGCGGTTGCCCCATCATTTCGGCTTTATTTTCATCTTTATTTTACTCGCTGATTTTTATTGCGAGTTGCCCCATCATTTCGACTTTTCTTTATTTTTCTTTTATTTATACATTTTTTTACACATTTTTTTGCATTCCCAATTTAACGATTTAGAGGTCAATTGTTCCCAGTTTAACGACGTGGTGGTCATCTTTGCTTATCCCAGCTCCTTGAATTTTGATCTTGGCGGAGCTGTATTAATGACCGTAGCTCTGTGACTTGCCGATACATCCGAGAACTGTGAGGTTTTTCCAAGCTTGTATTGGTCCTCTGCCCAATCTTTAAAAACACAGAAGTCTTCAATGGCATGACTCACCATCCTATGGTATGGGCAGTATACGGGATTGCCGGTCATATTCATTTCATGTGGCCTCTTCGGAATAGGCAATTGCAGACTGTTGTTCATGGCTTTCTCGAATATATTGCGGACCTCATCCCTCCTGAAGGAGTACACCTTCTTCTTTCTCTCCATTAGAGTAGATGACCTCACTGATGCTGGTCCTTGAAGCCGATCAGTCTTTGTTTCGCCCTTTTCAAATAATAGCACATGTCTGGGAGGATTGGATTCCCGAAAGGCTTCAGTCTCCATTTGTATGAAATCAGCGGTCGTAGCTTGACTGTTTGCTAACACGCCTTTAGACAGTTCTATCTCTATCGTATTGTATTGCCTTTAGACCCAATCTTTGAAGACGACGCGGTCCTCAATGGCATGACCTATCACCCTGTGATAGGGGCAATATTCTGGGTCGTCGGTCATATTCGCTTCTTGCGGTCTCTTTGATTCTGGCAGTTGTAGACCGTTTCTTAGGGCGTCCCTGAATATCTTGTGGACTTTTTCCCTTTTGAAGGAATAGACTTTTTCCAGTTTCTCTTTCAGAGGCAATTCCCCTCCCCCCTCCCGGCGTATGTATCGGAGCGACTGAAGGCTGATTGCGGCCGTTTTTCGCGAAGGCGCTCCGCTCTTAGGGTGAAGGGGGTACCAGTTGGCTGCCTCCGGGTATCAATCCCTGGCTCATGAACCAAAATTTGATTCTGCTGTAATTGCAATCGGGCGACTTGGGTCGCGAGATCTACCGCGACATTTGCCAATTCGTCGACCTTAGATTGTACCTTGGCTAACTTATCTGAAGCCATCGGAATAATGCTTGTCCCGTAGTTCCGGTCATGACAACCGGGTCATCCTTATTGCCTGAGCTCAATTCCGCAGGAACCCCGGGCTCTGTTGGCTTATCGGCCTGAGCGAGCTCTTCATCATTTAGACCGAGTTGACGTTGGGCAGCGTCAATCATATCATCAGCATGGCTGTGAAGAAGAGGAGGATTCGTTTCTTCATGTCCAACCATGTAGACAGTGCGAACCACATGCCCAGCCATCTCTTTATCTTTGGCGGCTGATTTCGCAGAGCGGTCCGGGCTTTGGAAATTCATAAATTTTAATATGGCCAGAGCCCTAGCCCTTTTGTTGGCTCTGTATCTGAGCCGCTTCTGCCTCAGCTTCTCTGCCTTGAGCGCTTGGCAGGCTTCTGCTCTTCGGGAAGCCGCCATAGGCTGAGTGATAAGGAGGCTTGAGAAGACACCCAATCGAGCAGTTGTCAGAGGCGCCGCTAGAGCTTGCCCGAGATGCCTTGTTGCTTTGTTGGTGTTGATGGCCTTGCCCCCAGCTGAGGCCAAGGAAAGTCGTTCAAACACCGACTTGCGTTTGTGTTGGGGCGCCCTCGCGACTATGACATTCGGCCTTTTCCCCTTTGAGACCGGTTTGTCTGTTACCGGAGCTTGAGGAGCTGGGACGACGTTAGCTGACACGAACATAATAGAGCCAAATAGTAGCGGCTCCTCCTCCCATTGTCGCCCAAGACTGGTCGGAAGGACCGTCCTGGAGTCCATCTTCATCGTGTAGGAGACGGGATTTGTGTCGAGAGCTGAGCTTGTCCTTGGAGACATTGTTGGAAAGTGATTGCTTGAAAACCTGCATGAAAGAGCATTATTTTAGTATAAATACAGATATGTATATTGATTGAGTTTGCCTGAACGTTTAACCCGAAATATGGGATGAGAGATTGGTCCCACCGGGCGTGCCAGAATCTGTAGGGTGTTTTTCGTCACCCCATTGAGATGGGAATACGCGCGCGCTTGTCAGGCGCATTACAGATTCCCCCTGCCTAGGGTAGACTGGGGTTTATTGATCGTGGGGATCCAAATCTCCGGCAGCTGCGGACTAAGCTGCCGTTAATTACCCCTCGCCTTTGGAGCGAGGGAACCTCCGATTGACGGGTTAAAATGGTCATGCGAAATCAACGTGCAGTGTACGTGTGTTTTTGTTTTAAGGGGGCTTGGATATATCGGGAGCCACGCAGAGTTTTTATGGAGGTTCCTCTATCCGGATAGCGGGCTGGGGGTCAAGAGGGCTAGCAGCCCCCTTGCGGGGTGCGGGGCAGCGCCCCGGCCTAAAAAATTTTAGGAGGGATGGTGTTGTAGAGTATGTGTGTGTGTATGTGTGTATACATATATATATAAGATAAAAAAAGGAAAGGGCATCCAAAGGATGCGTTGGAAAAGTGCCAGCGCTTTGGGCGCTAGCGCACCACGTGTCAGCACGTGGGCACTCGGGCGCTAGGTGCTAGCGCTCTGAGCGCAAGAGCACTAGCGCTTTGAGCACTAGCACACCACGTGTCAGCACGTAGATGCTCGGGCGCTAGCGCTTTGGGTGCTCACGCTCTGAGCGCAAGAGCATTAGCGTTTTGAGCGCTAACGCCCTACGTGTCAGCACGTGGGCGCTCGAGCGCTAGCGCTTTGGGTGCTAGAGCTGTGAGCGCAAGAGCGCTAACACACCACGTGTCAGCACGTGGGCGCTTTGGGCACTAGCGCTCTGAGCGCAAGAGCGCTAGCGCTTTGAGCGTTAGTGCCCCCACGTGTCAGCACGTGGGCGTTCGAGCGGCAAATGGGACTTGGTCCCTACAATGGGAGTTGTACTCCCAGAAAGGAGCACTTATTATTTTGTGTGTGTGTGTGTATGAGGAGTTAAACTCCTTGGATGTTTTGAAGCTGATGAAGGGCTTCTCCCCTTGAGCGTTGTCGGCAAATGAAGGGCTTCCTGTCGTTTGGCCGGATCTTGAAGATCAAGAGATGTAAGATTTTAAAAATCTCTCCTTTCTGAGATCTGATGGCAGATCTGAGTTCCCCTTTATGGGTTTTGTGGTGAAAAACTATTTAGTTTTATAAAAGGAAGAGTAAAACTCTTAATTTAATTCAAAAGGAGAAGAAGGTTTTTAAAACCTTGAGGAAGGAGAAAGAGGCACAGGCCCTAATTTTTTTTGGGAATGAAAAATATATGCTTTATTCATCGTCATGTTGCCTTATATAGGCTTACATATTTACATATAGCCCCTTAGGCTTTACAAAATGGTATTTTGCCCATCCTATGGCTCATGTGCCATTTCTTTTTGCTCATAAGCCATGGGCTTACAAAAATTTGGCTTTATGCCCATTTTATTTACATTCATGCATAAAAAATTACATAAAAATTATTTATCACATGATTTCATTTTGGCATGAGGGAGGGCCGGCCGCTTCATGTTCGGACTCGACCTGGACATAGGCCCACTTGGCTTGGGGTTGACTTTGACTTTGACTTGGTCAACCGGGGTGCAATTTTCAACTTCAACACCCCCGTAATTTCATAAGATTTTGATGTGATGTGGTATAGATATACATATATGTGTTATTGCGAGATATGAACCTTAGCAAGAAAAGCATTAGGAAATCATGGGTTAATGTTAGCGAGATTTGAGGAAAGTGGTTTAGTTGGTTTCTTAGACGCGAACCCTAGAGTGAGGTTGTTACTCATACACATACACGCACAGGATATGGTTTTGGGTGTATACGTCATTGTTTCGCCTAATCAGAGCAAAGCTCTGTTGAAATTCAAAATTCAAAATTTTGAAGCAACGTTTCAATTCTCGGGCGCAACGCGCCACATGTCAGGCGCTGATACGTCAGCGCAGCGCCCAAGAAGGCGTGCCCAATCAGAGCAAAGCTCTATTTTAAGAAAAATTAAATGAAGCAATGCTTCAGTTGCGCAGGCACTGCGCTGCGCGACACGTGTCAGCGTAGATGCGCTAGCGCAGTTGCGCAGGCACTGCGCTGCGCGACACGTATCAGCGCAGATGCGCTAGCGCAGTTGCGCTGCGCTGTGCGCTAGCGCAGTTGCGCTGCGCTGTGCGCTGCGCGACACGTGTCACGCACTAGGGCATTTACGCCAAACAGAATTAAGATTTTAAAGAAATCTTTCTGTTCTTGTTAAAACAAGAAGATTTTTTTCTGTAAAACAGAAGCCCTTGGATCAAAGATCCAACGGTGGGGAAAATTCCCAAATCACTCAGAGAAAGATCTCTTCAACAAAATTAACTAGATTATGGGCACTATAAAAGAGACCCCAGACCTCAATTCAAAGGCATCAACATTTTCTTGAAAAAAGTCAAGAGCTTCAAACAGAGAGAGAACTCTGAGAAAATTTCAAAGAAAAAGGTAAAAACCTTCACGAGAGAGAAGAAATCTCTTTTAATAAATCATTGATCTAAAAACCAGATCAATGTTCTTCACATAATAAACAGTGCTTTGCACTTCTTATGAACCACTGGTTCTTTAGAAACAAGAAAACAACAAAATAAAAAATAGTGCTTTGCACTTTTATGAACCTCTGGTTCTTAAAACAAAAAGAAAAACTTATTTTTCTTTGATCTAAATTAGATCAAGAAATCAAATAGTGCTTTGCACTTCTGTTCTTGAATCTAAAAGATTCTTAGTGTTTTGCACTTCCAAACTGCGCTGTTGTGCTCTTGGGAAAGCGCCACGTGTCAGCATCTGAATCACTTGCGCTATGAGCTTTGAGATAGAGCTTCGCTCTCTGTGATTGGCGCAACTCACCAAGGTGCGCCACGTGTCAGCAGCGCAAGCGCAGCGCACTGCGCTTGCATGACACGTGTCGTCATCACAAGCGCTTGCGCTCTCTGATTGGCGCAAAGCGCCTGAAAATGCAATGCATTTCCTGAAGGGCCAAGCCCAGTTACAAGACCAAACAGGCCTAATTAAATTGATGCTTTGCATCATTTATAAATGGTCAAAGCCCAAACAAAATAATAAAAATGCTATGCAGATGCCTTGCAGAGCCCAAAATAAATTGATGCTCTGCATCTTTTATGGGCAGAGCCCAAACAAAAAAAATAGAAAATAATGCAATGCATTATTTAAAAATGGGCCAAGCCCTAACACAGGTCTAATAGACCAAAAACAAATAAAAGGCGTTGAATACTTTGGACTTAGCCCAATCATGGCCGTAAGTCCTCAAATTAAATTGACTGAGCGAGATTGCTCCCTTAAATCAATTTATATCCGGTTCGAGGGTACATCTCCGAGCTCCT